>QAPG01010710.1:0-27161 GCA_004366825.1 Colletotrichum spinosum
GAGAATAAGAATAAAAATAGGAGTAGAAATAGTAAGGATAATAAGAATAAATATTATAATTATTATTATTATTATTTTTAATAACTTAGAAATAAAATTATTAATAAAAGAGAAAATAAAGTTAACTTATATATATAATTAAAAATTTAAATAATAAAAAAAAACTTTCTTTTAATTAAAAGTAATTAAAAACTTTTTTAAAATAGAAAATAGTAAAATTAAAAATAAAAAGAATACTTATAAGTTACTAGGGGGGAATAATAAGAATAATAATAAGAATAATATAAATCTCTAAAACTAGAAGAATTATAAAATATATACTACTTAAACCTAATTAGCAAAAATAGTATTCTATAAAATAAATAAGAATAAGAAACCTATAAGTTACTATTAAGAGAAACTTAATATAATTTCTATAAGTATTAAAAAATTATAATTATAATAAATATAAAATCCTTATAACTAGGAATAAAAAAAAGTTTTTCTAATATCTCTATAACTAAAGAAAACTAGTTACTTTATATAGAAGCTTTAGGTTAACTAAAGTATAGTTATAATTAGAATATATTTTAGGAAGCTAATATTAGTTAAGACTTAATATTAAGAAGTTAAAATATAAAACTTAGAATAAATATTTAAATCCTATTTAAAGAAAAATATTAAAAAAAGAGTAGAATACTACTAATTTATACTAGTATTTTAGTAGTTAGGTCTTAAGGATAGGACTTTTAAAAAGGGGGATTATATTAAACTATTATAAAAAAAAGAAGTATTAGAAAACTATTAAAATCCCTATATATTAGCTTTAGCTATTAGAATAATAGATATTCTAGTAATATAAAGCTTAAATATAAGTATAAAGCTATAGTCAAAAAAGGAGAAGGTTAAGTTCGAATAGTTATAGAGTATAGTATACGCCTATTGAGAGATCCTATCACTTAGTACGAACTCAGCCTGATAACTTGGTTGATCTCGGACGTCAACAGCGGAAGCGGGTTACTCCGGAGACTGTGGGGAAAGACAATGGACCACGGCGACATTCGGTAGGGACATGGGCGGTGCGATTGACGTGGCGGCTTGCTCGAACAGGGATCGGTTTCCCTTGAGTTGACGACAGTCATGTCTACGGTGTCCGGGGACAGCTGTGAGCAAGCAGAGACACCAGACCTAAAAAGATTTGTGTTGTGCAGCTGATGAGGAGTGGATGAGTTGAGATGTGGCTTGGAGGCTCGTGAATCAACAGACCTTTACTCCAAAATTGAGTGAAGAGAGGATGGGCAACTATAGAGGCATAGATAGGTCGGAGGAGCTTAGTCTATACAGCTACACATGTTCATCAGATCGTGTTCCTCCGGGGGACTCTGCAACCAGCCTGGGTGCCGGATATACTACAGTTGTTGATGAAGGAGACTCGGACGCAGAAAAACAGCTGGTAACAAGTAATCAATCTGACATGCTTGGAAGTGTATCTTCCTGACGTTAATAACCCAGGAGTAACCTAGAGAGCTCGTTGCCAACTTAGCCCAATCTCCTCATATGTGTCCAAGATGACTGAGAAGCAAGTCGGTAGATGAGGGCGCAGTCCGCCGAGGGGTAAGAGTGTAATTACGTGCTGGCATGTGCCATTGTCAGCGCCAAGATGGCGGACGGCAACGGCGACGCAGCAGCCATTCGGTTCGGTCGCGTGTCTCTGGTGAGCGCATATACGAAATACGGACCGGCAGTGGAGCCAATCGAATGAACGGGATTGCGCCGGGTGGGGCCGTGTGTATTGGTAAATTGCCCCGGAGGCGGTGCCGGCTGACCGGGCTGGTGCTGGGCTCGGTGACTGCTGAGGAAAAGACGAGGCTTTTCTCAGCACAGCATGATGCCCAAGAATGAGCACGTAATGATGTGTATAAATACGGAGGTGCTTTCACCAATTTGTTGGCAGTCAGTCTCACAAGTTGGTAGTCATCCATCGTCGAAAGCCCACCACATTGACGCCAAAATTAGGAAGCATCAACATGAACAGCAACGGGAGAAGAAGCGACGCAAGGGTCGAGGACGTAGCTCACGTCCCGCCCGAGCTGTCCGACTTGCACTGCTTCACGGAGACGGGAGGAGTCATCACAACAAGTAATTACGTCGTCGCCCAACTCACACACCCTCCCTTTTTCACACCTCCACTCACACACAAGGTGCTAGCAATGTTCGACATCCCGGGGTACCGCGTCCTGCGCACGCTCGGGGCCGTGTACGGGCTCTCGGTGCGGTCGCGCAACATCGCGGCGAGCCTGGGCATGGTGATCAAGTCCTTTGCGGGCGGCGAGCTGCGCTGGTTCACGACGATGCTGTACGACTGCCGAAACGACGCCCTCGGCCGTGTCGTGGCGGAGTGCAAGCAGCGGGGCGGGAACGCCATCATCTGCCTGCGGTTCGACGCGTCGGACCTGGGCGGTTTCGCGCAGACTTGCGCGTACGGGACGGCGTGCGTCGTGGAGAAGATTCAGGAGGACGAGGCCGTCGCACCGCAGCTGGGTGGACAGTGAGGAGTGAGGAGGGAGAAGTGGTTTGGGCGAGGTTGTGGTGTAGGACTGGGCGGTTGCGATGGCTTCACTCGGTGTGATTTCGAGGGGTCGGAAGACCAGGCCCCTTGGCTACTTTCATCCAGGCGATTTGAGATCAAGCAAATGCTATAGAGACGGCCGTATTAATTGCAAACGAAGGGGAAATGGCCTTCCTCGAAAGCGTTTACATGCATCATGTATGGTACTTCTCAGGGGAAAAAGAGTGGTCGATGATAAGAGCACAGGTGCTGGTATTGGATCACTTGGGGTCACTGCTTGTACCCCGTAAACAGCAGGTGCCTTGTTCCTTGAGTCCTTATCTGCCTTATATAAGCACCCTGGAAGGCGGGGCGAAAAGGTCCATCAGAAGAGGCGATTGGTGGCTCGCAGCGACCCGGCACTCTGGCGAGGATGCCCGGGGAAGGTGGAGAGAGAGAATGTAGTCGAAACAAGCCAAGCACACTTGACGGTACCTAGAAAATGCATCCGCGGTACCTCAGTTTCCTATACTAGATGGCGCAAAAATGGTTGTAAGCCATGAGTACCCAAGTACTCGACAAAAGGTACAGTGTGATGCACATCTACTTACTCCGTATTACCTCAGTAGGTCGACGGGGTCCTGCAGGTGTAATACGGAACGAGGCCAACTAAGCCAATCCCCCAGCCCGCTAACGAACACCACAGCTGCAAGTCCTGTTCCCCAATCGTTCCTCGTCAAGACTCCTGCAGCTCGATTTCCACCACGATTCACGACTCACGATACCATATACCACATACTACACCCTTTTGAACCTTCGACTTCCCTTTCCCTTCTTTCCCCCTCGATACCCTCGCTGCGTCCGAGCTTCAACCCATGGGCCATCTTCGTGCCTCACGATTTCCTAAAGAGGCCTGAAGCCGCCTCGAGACAGCATGCCGTTTCACGTCACGACCGAATCCAAGTAGTTTCGATCCCATCTTTGATCCTCCGTACGGCCCTTTTCCTCCAGACGCTTGCGATAGCAGATCTTCCGCGAGATATCGTTCGCAATGTCCGCCGCTCCGGCTGCATCACGTCAACCCACGACCGCCGAGGA
This sequence comes from Colletotrichum spinosum, assembly GCA_004366825.1. NCBI lineage: Eukaryota > Fungi > Ascomycota > Sordariomycetes > Glomerellales > Glomerellaceae > Colletotrichum > Colletotrichum spinosum. The sequence goes on from QAPG01010710.1 coordinate 3,626, forward strand.
CTCCAGGATGTCCCACGAATCATCCATCTCGAGCGTGTCCACCACGAGCCTCGTCTTCGACCGCCTGCACGAACAGAATGAGAAGTCGGCAGCCGCATACCCGTCGTCTGCTTCCCAGAGACGTCGCACGCCGTCCACCTCCCGCGGCGCCTATGCCGACAACCCCGACGACGACGATGACTTCAAAGAGTCCGATACCAACGACCTCGAGACCGGGCCGTTCCTGGCTCCAACCGGCGTGACCCGCCGTGTGGGTATGGATCGCAGCCTGAAAAAGGGACTGGTGATACTTGGCGCTGCTTTCCTCCTCTCTTGGGGCGCCGCCCTGTTCGTCTTCTTGTCGAATAAGTCGTACAGGCACAGCAGCCAGGCAGATCACAACCCTGACGCCACCTCGCGCGGCTCCGGAAAACCAGTCACTCTGAACCAGGTCATGACCGGCTTCTGGCAGCCGGATTCGCAGTCCATTAGCTGGATCGACGGCCCCAACGGAGAGGACGGGCTGCTCCTTGAGCAGAATGCTCGTGGCAAGGACTACCTCGTAGTGGAGGACGTGAGGTCGAGCAACAAGGAGGCCCGCCAGGTCTCGGCCGAGGTCGTGCAGAGCCGCACGCTCATCAAGAATCCGTGGATAACATACGATGGAAAGCAGATATCGCCTCTCGAGGCGCGTCCGAGCAAGGACATGAAGAAGGTGCTTGTCGGCACCGACCGCCAACACAACTGGCGCCACTCCTTCACTGCGCGCTACTGGATTCTCGACGTCGAGTCCCAGGCAGCCGAACCGCTGGACCCTGAGAACCCCGAGGCCCGAGCGCAGCTTGCGACATGGAGCCCGCAAAGCAACGCGGTAGTCTTCACCAGGGATAACAATCTCTACCTGCGGAAGCTGGATGAAAAGAAGGTCATACAAATCACCAAAGACGGTGGGCCCGAATATTTCTACGGTATCCCCGATTGGGTCTACGAGGAGGAAGTCTTTGCTGGCAACAGCGCCACCTGGTACTCCCAGGATGGCAAGTACATTGCCTTCTTGCGGACAAACGAGACGGGCGTCCCAGAGTACCCTCTTCAGTACTTCATGTCGAGGCCCAGCGGCAAGGAGAAGCCGGCCGGGGAAGAGACATATCCTGACGAGAAGCGGATTAAGTATCCTCGCGCGGGCAGCCACAACCCCGTCGTGGACCTGTTGTTCTATGATGTCGAGCGTGGCGACGTGTTCTCTGTCGATATCTCTGACGGCTTCGCCGACGACGACAGACTCATCAACATGGTGCTCTGGGCCAACAGCAAGGTTCTGATCAAGGAGACCAACCGCGTCAGCGACATCATGCGCGTCGTGCTGGTCGACGTCGTTGCCCGTACTGGCAAGACGGTCAACACCATTGACGTTGGCAAGATTGACGGCGGTTGGTTCGAGATCTCCCACGCAACCCAGTTCGTCCCCGCTGACCCTGCCAATGGTCGACCCGACGATGGCTACGTCGATACCGTCATTCACGACAATGGTGACCACATTGCCTACTTCTCGCCAATGGACAACCCCGAGCCTGTCTACCTCACATCTGGTAACTGGGAAGTTGTCGACGGCCCATCGGCTATTGACCTGAAGAACAACCTGGTTTACTTTGTCTCTACCAAGGAGTCTTCCATCCAGCGCCACGTCTATAGCGTCCACCTCAACGGCACCGACCTGAAGCCATTCACCGACACGTCGTTTGAGAGCTACTACAGCATCTCCTTCTCCAGCGGCGCCGGCTACAGTCTGCTTTCTTACCTCGGCCCCAAGATCCCCTGGCAAAAGGTCATCAGCACTCCCGGCAACCCGACGCCGTACGAACACGTGACGGAGAACAACACGGAACTCGCCGAGAACGCAAAGAAGTACGAGCTCCCCATCCTCAAGTACGGCACCATCAAAGTCGACGACGTCGACCTCAACTACGTCGAACGCCTGCCTCCCCACTTCAACGCCAAGAAGAAGTACCCCGTCCTCTTCCAGCAGTACTCGGGCCCGGGTTCCCAATCCGTGAGCAAAAAGTTCACCGTCGACTTCCAGTCCTACATTGCCTCCGCGCTCGGCTACATCGTCGTGACGGTCGACGGCCGCGGCACCGGCTTCATCGGCCGCAAGAACCGCGTCCTCGTCCGCGAGAAGCTCGGCCACTACGAGGCCCTCGACCAGATCGCCGCCGCCCAGAACTGGGCCGCGCGCAAGTACGTCGATGCCTCGCGCATCGCCATCTGGGGCTGGAGCTACGGCGGCTTCAACGCCCTCAAGACGCTCGAGACGGACGCCGGCCGCACCTTTAGCTACGGCATGGCCGTCGCCCCCGTCACCGACTGGCGCTTCTACGACTCAATCTACACGGAGCGCTACATGCGCACCCCGCAGCTCAACCCCGGCGGCTACGACCAGACGGCCATCTCCAACGTCCCGGCCCTTGCCGGGAACGTCAGGTGGTTGATGATGCACGGCGTCGCCGACGACAACGTTCACTACCAGAGTACCCTCACCCTCCTCGACAAGCTCAACCTCGAGGGCATCGAGAATTACGACGTGCACGTCTTCCCCGACAGCGATCACGGCATCTACTTTCACAACGCCAACAGAGTTGTTTATGATAGTCAGTTCCCACCAAATCCCTCTCTCGTTCTGTTGCGGTAGAGTAGTGTATACTAACTGAAAGGGCGCAGAACTCAGCAACTGGCTCATCAACGCCTTCAACGGCGAGTGGCTCAAAATCACCGATGCGAAGCCTGTCGTGGACGCCAAGAAGGAGCGCAGGGAAACCATGGACGCTGTAAAATCTACTTGATCAATTTTTACTTTGGAGTTTAGCAGGAGCTGTCACGATTTCATAGAGCCTGCGCATAAGAAGCCAATAATTACAGCATCATTTTGAGCAACTGCTTCTCTCACGTCTCAGGCCGCGGGGCAAACACATCACGCTACGCGCCGTGATCCGTGAATGGTCATGAGAAATCAACCTAGATAAACTATCATACAACTGTTTCGGGCACGCGAGCTCGAGACGACTCGCGGAATGCGCCCTGAAATCAATAGTTGCGGGTCTAGGTCTTTTGTGTGCGCAAACACCGAGATTCGCACCTCCAATGATTCCCTCGCATAACAAGTCGTCAGTCTGCCGCATAAAGAAGCTCGTCCCGTCCAGGGCGCAGAGAGATACGATTACAGGGAGCCTTCGGACAACACAACGCCTTCGTCCGCGCTCGTAGAAATTTGGGCCCAAGGAGGCTGACCTCCCGAAGCCACACGCCTCATGCTATATACAGGCACGAACTGGGGCCTGAAACATATAGGCACTTGATGATGTCGGGGCACATGTGTCCAAGCATACGTCGGCACCATCATCTAGAAACCAAACCCAGTCGGCTGGGGCGCAAAACCGTTTGTTTGGCCATAGGGAGCAGGAGAGCCGCCGCCCATGCCGCCGGGACCGGCAGTGATCATCAGCCGGTTGCCGCCGAGAATGGGGGTGTTGGTATCGTCCTTTTCTTGCTCCTTCTCCTTGCTCTTGCGGGCCTCGTTGTCTGCCTTGAGGGCGGCCAGCTCCTTCGTTTGCTGGCACAGCATGTTGATCATGTAAGGCATGGTGAAATCGTTGAGGCCATTGCGCCACGACATCTCCAGGACCAGGTCTGGGCGGATGAGGTCGTAACAGGAGTAGAGCATGCCAACATAGCACTCGCGGCTGCCAACGTCGACGAACTATTTGGAATGTCAGTGTTGCTGCAGTGGATCGAAAGGAGCGATACTTACGTAGCGAAGCAGGTCTTCCACAACCTCGGTCTTGCCGGAAATGGCGGCCGTCTCGATGGCGTCCTTGAACAGCTTGTCCTGCTTGGAGAGAGCAATAGACTTCTCCCAGCGCTTGTTCTTGCGGTAAATGTTGGCGGCAATCTGGCGGAAGAAGATCAGGTCGTGCTTCTCCAGACGGGCGGCAAGCTCGACAGGGTCGTAGTTGTCGTAGTTCTCGACGGAGTCACGCAGCGTTTTGTGGTCTTCCTCTTCGATCAACAAGTCGTTGATGGCGTTGTTGACAGTGCGCTTGTTCTGACTCTGCACGTTGACGAGGAAGGGCTTGATCAAAGGCAGGTTGTCGCTCTTCTCAAACATCTTTACGACACGGTTGACGTCAATGCGTGCGGTGAGGGCCTGGAGGAGGTCGGTGAGCAGAGATGGGTGCTGCTCGAGGTAGAAGTTGATGGCGCGGTAGTAGATCTCCAGGTTGGCAACCTTTACAACGATTTCCTTGAACTGCTGGTGCTCCCAAGAGTTCTCGGGGCGCTCAATGACAGCCAGTGCAGCGTTGTCAAACTCATCGTAGTGGTAGTAGCAGAAGACCAGCTCGGGCCAGAGGTTGGCCTCCTCGCACGCACGGATGATCTTGGGCAAGTTCATTCTGCTCCAGAAGAGCTTGAGGTGCTCCATCAGACGCTCGGGACGGTACTTGGACAGAGCGATGCCGAGCTCAGTGAACATGCCCATGTGGGCGCGCTCAAGACCCAAGCCCTGCTCCAAGAGACTGATAAGCTCGTCGAAATAGCCGTTGCGCTCGTACTGCTTGACGAGGGTTTGAAGCTGCTCGGCATCAACAATGAGGTTGAGACCGCAGATCTGGGCAAGGCGAAATTCCTTCTTCTCAACGCATGCCTCGTGGACCTGCCTCCAGACCTTGATGTTGTTGGCCTTGCGGGCGCACTCGACGGCAGCCTGGTACTCCTCAAGGTGGACAAGGGTGGTGGCAAGCTTGGCCCAGTTGGAAATGCTGGTGTAGAAGATCTTGGCAGCCTGGTAGAAGCCCTCCTCGTACGCTTTGTCACCAGACTCCTCAACGTTGGCAACATTCGTACCACGCAGGAAGTCCTCCAGCTCGCCGAGTTCGTCCAGACGAGCAAAACAGAAGGCGAGCGCGGTATCGATTGCCGGCTCGCGCAGTGTCTTCCTTGCCATGCGCAGGTACCTGACGAGGTCCTCGTTCTTGCCAGCGCGAACCGCAGTCTCGATAACCTCCTCGTAGTTCTTGGGGTCGTCGGCCTTGATGTACGACTCAATGGAGTCGCTCACGCGGAGACCATCAAGCTGGGCCTTGGCAACCTTGCTCCAGACCTCAGGCAGGTCAACCTCTTCAGCGTAAGCCTGGGCGCGGTCGATGCTAACGACGTGCTCAACGAGGACGTTGACGGCGGCGGTCTTGTCACCAGTCTTCTTAAAGATCTCGAAAGCTTCCTCGTGAAGGCCGACGTCGATACAGGCGGAGGCAATATCGTCTGCGCTGAAGCTGTCAAGACGGTGGATGTAGTCCATAACCTTGGCCTTGTCGGCCTTGGCAGCAGTGAAGAGCAGCAGGTTCTGCAAGTTGGCGTTGTCGCTGAAAGGCGACGGCTCCAGGACGATCTTCTCGAGGAGCTCGATGAGTTCCAGAGGAAGGTCGCAAGCCAAGAAAGCAGCAACAGCCTCGGAGACCTTGGACGGATCCGTGGACTCGGGAACGGCGGTGGCCGTCACCTGGTCAATAACAGAGCGACGGTGGATGTTATTCTCGCTCAAAACAAATGTCCAAAGCTCACGATCGGCGCGCTCAAGCAAGTAGCGGGCCTGGTTGCGATACATGCCGTTCTCATTGGTGATGTTGACGAGCTCGAGGTCGTTCTGACCCTTGGAGTAGGCTAGAAAAGCCAGGTTGGGGTCGCGCTTCTCGCAGTATTTACCGACGGTAAGAGTGTCATACTGGTCGTTCTCCTTGAGGAACTTCTCAGGGTTGTTGTTGGAGTCAATGTAGATCTTTGCGAGAGCGTTATACACAGCCTGCTGCTGGTTGCCAGCAGCCAAGGTGGCCTCGAGGAAGGGCAGGAGAAGCTTGAGACGGTTCCTGCTCTCAACCTCGGCGACAAGCTCGTCAATGGGGATCGAAGCCGGGTTCACGGTGGACAACAGGTTCTTGATGATGCTTTCGTCGCAGTCGACGTCCAGCAGACCACCGATGACGGCGGGCGTGCGGCTAGGGTTGACGCGCTGCACGTACGTCTCGATAGACTGGAACTGTTGCTGCTGGTACAGGTAGAGCACCAAGTCGTGGACAAAATTGAAGCGGTCGCAGACAATGATCAAGGGGAGCTGCTCCTGAAGTCTGGCCTCCTTGAGGAAGTTCTTCACCTTCTCGGCGTTGTAGTAGTTGCTGTCTCTGCAAATGCGCTCGACCTCGTTGAACTGGCCCATCCTGGTGGCAGACTCAATGTACTTGAAGTGAACATCAGGGTCCTCGGACAAGTTCACGATGCTGCCCAGGTAGTAGAAGAGACCCTCGTGTGTCTTGTGCTTCTCAAACAGATCGATAAGACGAACGGGACCGAGGAGGTCAGAGTACTTGGTGGCGACTTGAACCACAGCCTGCAGGTTCTGGCGGATGTTGTGCTTGATCATTGCGTCGAGGCAGTCGAGAGACTGCTCAACAGACAGCTTACCAAAGAAGCCGGTCAACCAGTCGATGTTGAAGTTGGGAGTGCCGCAAATGTTCACCACGACGCGCTTGACAGCCGCGGGGTCCTCGTAGAGCTCCAGGGCCTTCTGGGCCAAACCGGCCTGCTCGCAGAGGGTCGCGATCCTAGTCTTGTCGAAGTGAGAGAACATGTCGTTTCCGAGAATGGCGTCGGCGACCTGAGGAGCGTTCATCAGGTTCATCTCCAAGAGACGGGTCTGGAGGTGGCCCTGTTCAGGTCTGTTGTCCTTGAGGGCGTCGAGAAGGAAGGCAGTAGCCTGTTGAATCATGTTCTGGGACTGGAAGATGTCGACTACTCTCTCAATGTCGACGAGGGAACCGCCCTCATGGTTAGCCAGTGCCGTGGCGAATTCAGCTCCCTTCTCGGGGTTAACGCGCACAATGTGCTGGAGGAGCTGGACATAGTCGGGCTGGTAGCCGACCTGTGCAGAGTACGGCAGGATCTTCTCGAACTGGCCGGTTTCGGCAAAACCGGCAACGACCTTGTGTGGAACATTGGCCTTGAGGTACATGGTGAGGGCCATGTTCAGATCATGAGGACGGACGAGGTCACCCAATCTCTCGGAGGCGGTGAGCTTGCCCTCCTTCTGCCACTTCTCGAGCAAGTTCAGACGGTTCTGAGCAAGGACGGGCTGGGCAAGCTCGATGGACTCATGCTCGTTCAATACACCCTTGTCAAGAAGGAGGCCAAAGTACTGCAAGACAAAAGACATCTGGCCCGGCTGCTGGGGTAGGGACTTGAATCTCTCGATCGTCTCGGCGGTTCTGAGGAATTGGCGCGGGGAGTTGGCGGCGATCTTGGCAGCCTCCATGTAGGAGCCAGTGCTGAAGAGCTGCTCGAACTGGCGAGCATAAAGATTATCAGCACCTGGGAGGCCAGCTCGTGATGCCATCTTGATAGCCATTTCGGTGTTGGCGGGGTTCTGGAGAAGGTAGGGGATAACATTGCTGTCGTCGATGGAGACGAACAGAACCTGACCCTTGCGGTTGATGCCGACAATGCCGCGGGACTCGTCGTCAGGGCATGTCGTGAAGATGGTATCGCTCGAGATGCGGTTCATGAAGATGCAGGCGGCGGTCTCGAGGTCATAGACGTGAATGAAGCCATACTTGGTTACCATGAAAATGACACCGTACTTCTGTGACACTTGCATAGCAACAGGGAAATCGCTGACGGCTTCCGGAGGGAAAAAGATGTCGACGGCCTTCTTGGGGAATACGGGGTTCGATTCGGCGTGGTCAACCTCGACGATGTGCAGCTTGGCGCCGGTCGCTGTCCTCACGGCGAAGGTGAAGAGCTTCGTGTCGGCTGGAGCACCCTCGAGGCGCAGAGATCCGAAAGCAGCGGCGTGACCCTCAATGGCTTGACTAATGCCCCGGTCTTTGGAGTAGAGCTGCATGGAACCAACGACACGGCCCTGTTGCTGAGAAATGCCGACGACGACCATCCATTTGCCCTCGACGTTGGTGCGGTAGTTGATGATTTGGCAGCCCTGCAACAAGACAAGTTAGCTGATGCCAAGAGTGTACCAGTAGTGAATCGCAACAGACGCACGTTGAGGTTAGCGTTTCGCTTGAAGACTTCGACAGGCGCGGCCTGGGTGGCATCGTACACGTCCCAGTGGTAAACAGCTGAATCTGTCACCAGGCCAAGTGAGGTCTCGCTGATCCACTTCCAGTACTGGACGTCCTCGTTCATGGTCGTAGATTTGAGTTTTGCCTTCTTCTCGAGGTCGAAGATTTGAAGTGTTCTTGATTGCGCCTTCAAAGCGATAACCTGCTTCGTCCAGTGCATGATGGCACTGTCGGCCTTAATAGGACGCCGTGTCACATTGTTACCATTCTTCAGGTCGACGATGACAACCTCTGGCTGGGCAGCTTCGTTCTTCTTTTCGCGGATACACACGAAGGAGTCGGACTCGAGTGTCTGGTGGTAGGTAAACAATTAACGTGGATCAGACAATTGGTTAAGCGGATGCAAGAGAGGGGGGATGGGGCCTTACGCAAGAGTTGAAGCCAATGGAAGCATCCTCGACTCCAGCCGTCTGGAGCTGGATCAGCTCCTGGAACTTAATCGGAAGAGGCGCCATAGTGGCGGTTGCTGTCGCAGGAAGCTTCCAAGTAGGAGATGAGGTATTTCGAGGTCGATGCCGCCAAAGCCCGGAGTTGGATCAGCAAGGCCGTCGGGGGTCGCGGGAATTCGTGACAGGCGACGTGGTGTCGTCGAACGTGAAAGGAGAAGGAGCTGGGGGTAAGCTAGCTTCCTTGCGGCCCGAATGAATGCGCAAAAGGCAATTAATACAGGGAAACAAAGAGCATGAAAAGGGGGAGATCTGACAGGGAAATGCGATGCACCTCTCAGCGATGACAATCTGGAGGGCAAACGGTGATGATGGTTTGTTTGGGGGTGGAGGAGGAGGATTGAGAAAGATGGGTACGGAATACTGTCCAGGGCAGTGTCGTGTTCAGGTACCTGAGGTACTGGATACGTAGTGCTGGTGGCCCACGCTGGCAGAAGGTTGGAGATTATCTTGGGCAGGACGTCGCAGTGCAGCCTGGCTGCTTCTTTCCCGCCCAGCAATCTACTTCACAAATGCCTTGTGCAGCGCAGACAGTACCGAAGGCACTTACCTTGCAAACCTGCGTGCGTTCCCAACTAATTAAATAAGGTACGCAGGGAAAGCAATTATCTATCCTTCAGCACTAAGCCTTGCTGCTGCCAGCTTGCTCCCAGGTACCTGCTATTAAGCAATCACTTGCTTTGCGCTGTCCGTACACGTCCTGTCTTCAGCCAATTGCGACTCGTGTTGTGGCTTGTGCCTGCTTCTTGGGCACAGCTGTCTGTCACGTGGCAAACTTGCTGAGGTGGCCGTTTGCAGCCCATTGGACTTGCGGTCGGCCCGGACCCGGCTGCCGGATTGTCATTTGACCGGATGCGGGGTGACGTAAGCTGCCTTCCATCAGCGCTGCTACCTTATCTTCCTAGGTTCCTGAGAATTCAAGACGGGTCGCATGTAATACCGCATTTCGACGAGGTCAAGGGTCAAGCGGTTGGCGAGGAAAATTCGTCGCAGACGGAGGCACATGGCACGACAAAAGCGTTCATGATGGCACAACCCCAGGCAATCCGAGCGACGGCATGCCTCGATGCAGTCAGTGACGAATTGACGTGCTGTCTACATGGTAGAGTCGGGATACTGGGGGGTGGTGCCGGTCATCAAGAAGCTGAGCACTAACCCGTAAGCGTTGGCCTCATCAATGTCGATCACCAATTTCCGAGAGATACTCTCAGCCCATGAGGCATCACTCTGCAGCGCGGCGTGGTAATAATTGAAGCTGTCCACGAGAAACCTGGTGGGTAGGGAGAAGCTACCCCCGTCATTGCCAATGAGCTTGAAAGTGACCAGTGTTGTATCGACCGGAAACCAGGTTCTCGTATCTGTCCTAGTTATGTTTCCCTTAAATCCGGTAAGCACAGTCTACTCACTTGAGCCACTCAAGGCTACCGACGTGTAAGTCGGTAAGTCTCTGTAATCAGGAGCAGTCTATCGGTGCCAACGTCGAGATACACATGGCTGCATCCTGAGAACTCGTACTTCGATTGTAAAGGCGCCATTGCTCAGTGAAATACCTCCTTGTAGCAGATTAATACTATCGGATATGTCGTCGTCCTCCCAGTCGCCGCTCCGGGCATCTCTTCTCTCCTCCATGGATGGGCCCAATGGAATCACGTCCTTTGAGTGTGACATCGTGCCAATCGAGAGTGTAGAGATAGATGGCTTGGGCGGGGTGACGACGAGGTAGAACTTACAAGGTAGAACTTGACGTGGCCGAAAACGAAATAGAGAAGCACGATGAAATGGACGGTAGACAGAACAGAAGATACAGTCAATGAAACCTAACGACCCTTCGATCTTGCCTACTTGTGTTTGAAAAATCGAAAATAGTTGCTCTTTTCACCTGCGAAAGGCCTCCGGAGATTCAAGCCTGGTGGGACATATGCTCACTAGGTCGCTTGTGTTTAATGGACCGGTCGAATCACCAGCATGCCATCCATATCCTGGCTCCTGCCTACGGCAATCACCTTCTTTCTGCCGTGGTCGACTCCAGCCCGCATCGGCCGAGGACGGCAGTCCAAGCAGGGAAGTCGTAAATGCGCTGGTGTAGAACCGTCGCGAACCATGGGTTGATGAACGCACCGGCGGAGGCCTCCAGTGTTGCATGTATCACAGCAGCCCACGAGCTGTCGCGTCACGCTGGCTGGTGCTCACAGCGCCTTCGAGCGTGGCAGCGCACGTCGGCGAGGACGTCTGTAAAGGAGAAAAAAGCAATACGCTACGGGCTAGCTATATCACCCATCCTCGACGCGCCAAACGCAATCGTCAGATAGCCTTTAACGGCAGCTCCTGCCGCATCCATTGCCAACACGCTTCTACATGAGCAATCTCCAGGCACCGAGCAACAGGGCAGCGAAACCAGTGCATACACCCATGAGCCACTGCAGCGTCTGGAACTTGACCTGCTCCAGCTTCTCTCTGAGGGTGGCAACCTCCTGCTCAATCTTGGTCTCCGTCTCCTTGATCTTGAGCTCTTGGCCCACGGCCTCCTCTCGGATCCTACCTTTCTCGAGGTTCAGGTCGAGCCGGACACTAGCCTGTGTGCGGCCGATCTCGTCGCGCAGCCTCGAGCTGAGTTTCGCAATATCATTCGCAAGCCGTTCGTGAGCCGCGCGCGTCGTGTTGGATTCGGTGCTGTCGGCGGACAGGAGTTCGGATCGCAACTTGGCGAAGTCGACCTTTTGAGTGTACGTTGCTTTGGCGGCGTCTTCGCGGAGGACCATGGTTCGGGTGAGGTTCTGTATGCTAGACTGCTGTCAGCGCTCGCAATTTCTAAAGGCGCATTGAATGGCCGAGGACGGACCTTTCTTGTATCACATCGTTCAAGACCTTCATCATGGCCTCGGCCTGGTCCTCGGTAAAGCCTTCCGACTTCAGGCGCTGCACGAACTTGAGGGTATCAAAGTGGTGGTCTCTTCGCATGAGAACAGTCGCATGGAATGATCTTCTTAGCGCCGGGTTCTGCAACATAGACTTCGTCTTGCAGTCGGTATTTCTGGCGTGGCATTGCGGCTGCTGGTTGACTCTTCGGAAGGCGGCCGGACGGGAGTGCATCTGCCGGCGTGAGCTCGGAGGCACAGCCGCGACGGCGCGCAGAGCCCCAGAGGATAGTGTAAATGATGTAGGACCAGTCCAGCTGAGCCTTGGGAGTAAGAATCTTGGCAGGGCGTCTGCCGCCATGACTGCTGGTTTTGCCATTGCGAAATGGTTCGGTAGAGGTGATGGTTTGGTAAAGGTAGATTGTCAAGGGAAAGGAGAAGCAGGGAGGTAGACAACTGGACATGGATGCAGTACTCACGCAGGTCACGCAGGTGCAGCTGTGACGGCATGCCGTTGCAGATGACCCACCCAGTTTCTACCGCGTACCTAGAGACCGGGCAGATTCAGCATGGTCTCCAGGTAATTACCGCTAACTGGAGAAAAAGTGTGGCAGTTGAGATAATCACAGTAACTAAATGTGCTAAAAAGACGAGGCTATCTATTGATGGACACCCATCCGACAAATACAGACAGCCCGGTCAATGATACTGTCGGAAATGTTGATTGTTTGATTTGACCTTCGCCAGCTATTGTCAACCCCCTAGCTTGTTATAAAAACCCACTGCTCATGATGAGTTAATGACCTTTTCGCATCGAAGATTTCGTCACCTTCGTCTAGCTCGTCTTGGAAAGCTTTCCGTCGCCCACAAGCAAGTACCCAGCAGGCCATAATATCACGCTGCCTCGCTTCGCAGCAGATTTGGACTGGACCCTGAATTGATCCCTCGGTCATCGAGCCGAAAGTCTACATCCAAGCACACGTGCCGCCAGGATGGCTTACCTAATACTCTACTTCCACCTGCAAGTCCTCAGGGTCCGCCAGGTGTATGCCTCAGGCGGCACGCCAAAAAAAATTCTCACGGCGCCTACAAAAGTAGAGGCACGCTGCCGCACTTTCTTCCTTCTTCCCCTTTTTCTTCATTATTGAACAACGCAAAATAAACATTCTTGTTCTCGTGAAAACGCCTGGTGAGAGGTTCGATTCGTTGGACCCAGGACCACTGGACTCTGAGTTCGAAATGGAGAAGGAATCGAGCAATCTTGGGTGCGGTGCTCCTATGCCTTCGGGCAAGTGAGGAGGAGCGCAATGATTGAGCGGACATATTTTCGCCTTCCCATGCTTTCTATGTGATGCCCACTCCAAGTAAATCTGGCCCTGGCTTATGAAACTTGTAGGGGATTGCCCTCCTGGTCCCGGGTCGCCATTCGACTGCCGTAAGCCTCCGTCGCGAGCATTTCTCGATCAGCAGAATTCAACGGCGGCAGCCGTGGACACAGGTCCCCATTGATCACGTTGCGCATCGACATCAGTCTTGTGTGTGTCGTTACGATGCGGCTTGGCCAAGCTCTAGCAGCAGTGCGACATCTCTTAATCAAATGGAGCGGGTAACTACCTAGGTATCTGTCGGATGCCAAGGTACCTATGTACCTACTGCAAAAAGTCACGATAGCTTCATTGACCGCAAAAAGACATACAACACCAGGTATTCGCTGGTCGTCACCGACCCAACTACTAATCCGGCCCTCATTGGCTTATCTATGGGAGAGCGGACGGGATCCCGAGTTTTCGAATGGGTATGGTCGTATGTGATGACTTTTGGCGTTGAGATGACCCTTGAAGAGTCGGAGAGGGACGTCGAACATAATCACATCGGGCACACAAGTAATTTGGAAGTTAGCAGAATCATCGGGTTATCGTTGTGATACACCTCGACTCGTCGAAAGGCGGCTCCACTAAACTCTTCCAGGTGAATTGAAGGCACAGGAGCAAACCGCTTCTTTGGGGAAGTTCACCGCCGCACCCATGGTCGTAGACACGGTGACGAACAGCGACTGCCAATGCTGAGCATATCCAGTGGGACGGGAAGAGTGCAACAGCATTAAACATTGTTTATCCCAAGCTCTTCGGCGGACAGTGCAGCTTCCAACAGCAAAACCACCACATATCGCAAAAGGAAGGCGCAGAAGTACGGGCTGTAACTCTCCCCCTCATCCTTCGTTCGTCTTTGCTCACATTCTGTCCTATGGTCAAACTGATAGTTCTTCTGTAGAGCGAGGTTTGCTCTATGTTACTGCTACTGGACTGGGGCTGATCCCGTATCTGGTCTACTTATTCGGCCTGGAGTTTAGTTGATGAACCCCTTGCTACATGGGCCGGCCGTACGCGTGCTGTTCCTGATAGTAACAAACATCCCAAGGTCGTCCGACACTAGATACCACTCTTACGGCATGCGAACACAGTTTCAGTTGCTAGACCGGACCGGTCTTATTTACGTTAATCGGCTTCTTACAAGAGGTAAGAGAATAGGATAACTAACCGTGACTTCCCAGTTGGTATCAACGTTTGCGTTTGTCTTGCAAGTATCACCCGAGTTCACCCAATAGCACATAAGCCCTCTCGTTGGGTGTAACACACACACACTCAGCCTCAGTACTCCCTGGTTGGCGATCTCGAGTACGCCCTCCTTCGAGTCTAAAGAAGGAGCGGCGAAGTTCGCGTAGCCCTCACTAAATGAAGCGACGTGGATTCCGTTGGACTGTCGGCTGAACCAGGAGCGCTCCTCGTTATTCTCAGGTAGGGGAGCGCCCTCAACGCAGGTTAAGGCCGCATTGATAGCAGTTGCCAGAAACGAGAGAACGATAGTACATTGTAGCTGCATCGCTGTTATGTTATTGTGAGGATGTAGGACAACAGGTCGGTATTCTTTGGATGTATTGCTATATTGATTTCCTCTGGAGAACAGAGTCACTATATTTATACTAGAGCTTCTTTAACTTAAACATAATACAGAGTTAAGCTATTCTGATCATACGTATCATGCTGCATGATATAAACCGACTCGGTTTTCGCCGCAGCGTTACCTTCCGCTTCTTGCTGTTCTAGTATATCAAAGTTTCCTCGCTCTCCGCTTCCTGTCTGAGGAAGTGCTGCATGTAATTATTGGGGTAAAAACTTGTGTCTATTCATTACGTTCCCACGCCTCTGGGCATGTATCGCGGCGTCTATGTTGGTGCCGCTAGCGTGGGGTGAATACTGTATTAGGCCTACTCATTCGGCCCGAAGTGTAACCGGTAGGAGCCCCGATCCCGGGGCCGTATGCGTGTTGTTCTTAACAGGAATCTCCTCCCATCTTATCCTAACCTATATACTCAAACCTACTTTCCTCTAGCTTTATACTCGTGGCGCGCGGTGGGGGCGGGATGGTGCTCTCGCGGGACCGTTATCCATGGCGAGCTTGTCGAGGACGCGCTCTACGCTGAAGGCGGCGCCGAATATGGAGTAGGAGGGCAAGGCCGTGGGGAAGCGCTCCAGGATAGCGTTAGCAGAAGCTATGGCGGAAGAGAAAAAGCTTCGAGAGCACGCTTGATGTGTCACCAGGCCTCGACTGGCTGTTGTCAACGGTCCTCGGGGATGGCTTTGGCATCAATAATGGCGGCGGCCCACAGAGATGCGGGGATCTTCATGGCTGCTCGGGGTGAAGAAGGGAAAGTGGCTTCTCGGTGGCTCGAAGCAGGGGTAGTAGCAGGATGTGGGCTGGGACATTTACTCGTAATGGTGTGGTCTGTTTCTTGTAAGTGAACTGGGCCATGGGGCGAGGCCGACGTCCAAAGTGGACCTAATACCATCTTGATACTCGGGTAGAGGTGGACTGCCACACTCCGAGAAACCTCTCCACGCAGAGGTGCGTAAAGGCCATTAAAATGTCCTGTCGTCGACAAGGGGAGAAAGGTCCTGCGCGATTGCACCAGTCAAGTCCCCATATCTTCTCAACTCTCAACCAACCACGAAGTCTTCTCCCAAGTGCTCCTCCATTCACTACGTGATATTCTACGTCTATGTGGTAGGGTCAGTCGTGTAGTCTTTTAAGCCAATGAGTCGAGCAAGAGCAAGCCAACGCTGGCGCCCCTTTGTGACAGCGCCTCTATTGGATGCAGTACAAGAACAAGATATTCGTTCTCGAGATCAGTGAGACTGCTAGTACCGTCATCCTTCTCTGCAGACTGCGTATTCGAATAGGAGTCGTTGTATATTCCAGGTAGCCTGCTTACAAATGATAAAGATGCTGTGATGGACAGACGTCCCAGGGCCTGCTTACCGCTCTGCCACTAGTGGATTACTGAGGGTCTTGCTATAATGTAGTTCCTTTGCGCATCGTCAAATGAGAGGAGTAGAGAAAATTGGCAGCCTGGTTGATCCTTCACCAGTCCCGTCGTGGAGTAATTCAGACGATGGACCATCATCGACTGTCCGAAGGGTCTGGCCTGGCCTCTCCACCTCACGCCCATGGCACTTGTTCTATTCCTTAAACCCGAAAGTTGCAACACTGAGGATATGTTCAATCTGAAAGTCTGGTCACGTGGTACAAAGCTGGCACATTCAACCTCTCAGATGATGGGTTTCTTACTGCACCGGTACCTGGGTCTCCTCCATGATCCCTTAGCGAGTCGTTGATAGAGAGTAGCACCTACTAACCAACAGTCGTCTATCAACAAGTACACTTATGCTGTACTTAAGGTGTTGATGCTCTACATGCGCAAGGGCGGCGAAGCATTTGATGTTTTGTTCTCAGGCGTTCTTGGGCTTGGGTCAGCAGTTTTGATTCTGGGAAGGGGTGCGTGGATAGTCTTTCAGGACTGGGATCAGATAGCTTCCAGACCTATGGAGAAGGTTTGGTGCATCGCAAACTGCATTTATTCTCTTACAAGCTTTATGATACCATTATCGTTACGTCAAAGCCACTCCTTGACCAATTTCCACTGTTTGGCAGGTCTTTGGGAGGGAGATCTCGTGGGTCTGCTGCGGTCTCAAGCCACGACCATGGTACTCTACAGAAAGCCACCGAGCTCCTAGCTGAATTCGCGATCGCAGTGGTCGAACGGAAGGAAACATGGGCATCGGATGGTTACGCTCACGAGTATCGAATAGAGACGCTGCCTGTGATACACCTGCGGAAACCGATTTAGCCCCTTTCGGCACAGTTGTGGCTGCCGTGTGGGAGTCACATCAGACTGCGTATATGTTTCTGACGAAAATATCGTCATCGGTGAACTAGTATGGAGGGAGAACCAAATCAGACTGCGCAAAAACACTTTGCCGGCCATAGGGTGACATTTTTAGAAAGTCATTGGATGTGGCTGAACAGTTATTCATACTGGCCGGAACCCGAGTAACGACATGGAAAGCACCAAAAGGACCCAGGCTACTGATACCAATGATCGACTGGCAGGATAGGACGACCACTACGGCCAGTCCTCCAGATGAACGCAGTAGCATCACTGAGACAATACTAAAAGCAACAGGACTTTGGAAGTTCTCTGCGAACAGAAGCCTCGGAAAGCACAGAGTGCAAGTGATGGACTAGTATTATTACCTTTTCAGTTGCATCCTTCCTCGGGCTCACTTTTGCCGAGCAATTCAACGTCATCAGGACGGGGAGATATCAGGTCAGAAAAAGAGTTCTTATGAGGTTAAAAGTAAAGGAAAGATTGACACTGATAGGATTTATTGTTGGCTCCGTAGAATATTAGAGATACAAGCGAGTAGGGAGGTTTACGTTGCTATTGCTTAATCAAGGACATAGGTGCGCTCCTTCCTTGCCAAGATTTCACACTCCGTTGGAAGGTGAGTGCAAGATTGAGTCAACTCCAAGCTGCCCATCAAGCATACTCGATCAGATGACAATTGCAACGTGGACGGCCTCGACGACCCGTCTCATGATGAGGACGGTGGCATAGTCAAAGAGGAATAACGAGCTTCGTGAGTTGGCACACAAGCTCTGCAGAAGTGAATGTGTGGGATAGACTCTCCTTTCGACGCTGCTATATCTAAGCGTTGGAGAACATTTCCGGCTGACAAGAAGCAGGGTCGCTGGATCTCGGAGCATGTGGCGACATTGATCAGAAGCATGGGATGGTATCTATCGACGAATGTAATGAGGCATTCAAGCGCCCGAAGAGACACGGCTTGCACCACAAGGGACTTGCCGAGCAGGCTTTCCAGGGTGGCCAAGTTACCTAAGGTAGTGTAGTCCCAGTTGCAGTCGCACGTATCCGTTCCAATACGTCGCAGGTACGGACCCCCACGCATCTCGGTTAGCAGCTGGTGTGGGAGCTCATCAATTCTTGGCTGTTGGCAGCGTCATGTGTGTCAGCTATGCAGTTGGACGGACGAAGACTGAGTGTCACGAATGAGACGTCATAAACGCCGACGACTAAGAGCTTACCGCGAGCCGGCATCTGAGATCTCAAAGCGACGATGGGAAAATGGCAGGTTTCAAAGTGAAACAGCGGCTTCTAAGAAAACCGAAAGCTGCTATTTTTTAAATACAGCCCGCCAAATGGCAAGACTGCCAATCGAAACGCCGAAGTACTTTGTTCTCACGAGAAGTTGTCAGAGGTGAAGGATTAGGCGCTTTTTAGCGGCCAACAGGGTGAGCGGTCTCGATAGAGTGCAGAGCCGTCTATGCTTGGTGACATCAGACGTCCCTAGGCAGTTCCCAGGAGGTCAGCACTAGTCTGTATCGGTCACTGAGGCGAACGCAACCATTGCTCACGCCAAGCCAAGTCGAGAACCTGAACTGGCTAAGCCTTTAACTCGGAATTGAAGCAATTGAGCTCCAACGATGGCGATTCTCGCGATTCCAGCGGTGGCGATTGCCTCACCGATATGTCAGCATCTGGTGAACGAGGTTCGCTCCAGATGAGACGCTGCTGAGAGCTCTGCCGACTCTGTTCAGAATCGGAACGAACGGCTCGTGACTTGTTGACTCAGATTGGGAAGCTTATCTCTACGACATTCTTCCTGACAGCGTCCGACGGTACTACTGCTCACTATAGTGACTGCTTCAGTGAAACCCATCCTTCCGATGGCCGCTCCCGACAAGAATCTCACCGGCCAACACGTTCGGTCAACGTGAACACAGGATGACCCTGGCCCTGTAAGTGCTCACGTGTGTGGCCAACAAGCCACCGCAGATCGGTCAACGGCGCAGAGTGTCGTCACTGGCGGCCAGGCGGTGAGAGTGGATGCGGACGGTGGACCGGCCAGCGGGCCGTCAATGCCGTCACTCATTACCTGCTTCTCCCCAGTCCCCAGTCCCCAGTCCCCAGTCTGCAGGGCAAGGAAGGGCATGGCATGGCATGGCGTGGGCATCGCATACTGCGCAGTGTATCCATATACAGGTAGTCGCACCTCGTGGAGGAGTGGGCATGGGAAAATGTTCGGGAATATCGACGTTGGTGTACGGACACTACCTACCTAAGGTAGTACATGGTACAGTGTGTACGTACTACGGAGTACTACGTCAACTAGCCCAGAAGGTAGTAGCAACCACTGTACTCCGTACTATGGAAGGCTTCCAATTACTTGTAGGCTGTGCGACGCCCACGCTGCCCCCAACCTCTGCCGACCCCGCAGTGGTGCAGCGCTGCGTTTACTCACTATCAGAATCAACTTCTTTTTTTTCTCACTCACCCTTCTCTCAATCACATCTCATCAACCCTCTCCTTCCCAGATTCAGCCTGAGTGAGAGGAAGAAAGAAAGAAAAAAGAAGCCAGAGAGAGCGAGCGAGCGAGAGAAGAGAGCGCCGAGGAAGAGGGAGATACATATTCCATCAGACCATCTCTACATATTATGCCTCAACCAAAGGATAAGGACCCTTACGCGTTTCCGACCCGGCAGCTGCTTGTTCTTGGTAAATCACACCCTCCCATTCCGCGTCTCCATCGTCATCTCCATCTCCATCACCGTCTCCATCCCATGCCATGCCTCGTCGTCCGAGTCGTCTTCGCCTCGTCCCGTGTCTGCCGTTCCCAGTTGAGCAGGCCCATCGCCTTTGATTCGAGGTCGAGGTCCTCTTCTCGCTGCCACGGCCCGCTAACGCCATCTGCCAGCAATATGTCGATTCTCCGAGCCCATTGCCTTCAACTCCATCCTGGCCTACACCTTCTTCATGGTGAAGGACCTGCGTGGCGAGGATGAGGACGCGTCTTTTTACGCGGGACTGCTCGTCTCCGCCTACGCCGTCGCCGAGGCCTTGACCTCGATGGGATGGGGTGCCCTGTCCGACCGCGTCGGTCGCAAGCCCGTCGTGCTGTTCGGCCTGGTTGGCGTCGCCATCTCGAGTCTGATCTTCGGCATGGCAAAGTCGTACTGGGTCGCCCTCCTGGCGCGCTTCATCGGCGGAGCTCTCAACGGCAACGTCTCGGTCATGCAGACCATGGTGGCCGAAATGGTCAAGAATCCCGACCACGAACGTGAGTTCTAGTCCATCCGGCCACGGCCATCCTTCATCCGTGACTGTCCTACGCCTTGTCGAGCTCCGCTGACCGCTCTGCCGGGTGTAGCCAAGGCGTACGCCGTGCAGCCGTTCGTCTGGACGCTGGGTGGAATCATCGGTTCCGCCATGGGAGGCTTCCTCGCCAACCCTGCCGTCCACCACCCTCGCTTCTTCCCCAAGGACGGCCTGTTCGGACAGTATCCCTACCTGCTGCCCAACCTCGTTTCCGTCGTCGTCATCATCTTCGCCGTGATCCAGGGCCTGTTCTTCTTGGAAGAGACGAACGAAAGCCACCTCGGCCACGACGACGAGGCCGAAGCCGTCGAGGACGACGACTTTGACGACGAGAGAACGCCCTTGCGGAGAGCCTCGATACGCAGCCTGAACCGCCGCCGCTCCATCTCCGCCAGCCACTCGAGACCCCGCTTCGCCGAGTCCAGTCTCCCGCTGCCCATCGAGCACGACTTTGACCTGAGACGGTCGTCCTTTGGAACCGTCCACTCGATCAAGGTGATACCCGACGAGATCCGCGCCCGCCTGCGTCCAAACGGCCAGAACGGCGTCAACGGACACAACGGACACAACGGACACAACGGTCGTGCGGCGCGGCAGCAGCAGCAGCAGCGCAAAAAGTTCAAGACGTTCAACTTCACCGTCGTCATGCTCACGACGACGCTCATCATCTTCTCCTACCACCAGATGGCCGCCGGATCCCTGCTGCCCACGCACCTACTCGACAAACCGCTCGCGCCCCACGGCCACCTCGACTTCCGCGGCGGCCTGGGCTACGACACGCCCGACGTCGGGGCCTACCTCGCCATCAACGGGCTGCTGGGCCTCGTCATCCAGGGCGTCATCTTCCCCATCTTTGTCGAGCGCGTCGGCGTCTGGGGCTCCTTCATCTGGATGATTGTGCTGTACCCGACGGCCTACCTCCTCATGCCCTTCTTGTCGGCGCTGCCCGACGGCCTCACGCAGGCGGGCATCTACTTCTCGCTCGTCATGCAGAGCTTCTACGGCATCATCGTCGGGCCCGTCACGCTGATCCTGCTCAAGGACGCCACCCCGACCGCCCAGGCCCTCGGCAAGGTCAACGGGCTCGCCATGTCCGGCGCGTGCCTCGCGAGGACCGTGTCGCCGCCGCTCGTCGGCGTCATCTACAGCCTGCTGGGCTCCGCCGCGGCCTGGTGGAGCTGTTCCGTGTTTGCCCTCGTCGGCGTCGTCCAGGTCATGTGGGTGCCGCGGAAGCACATCCACGTCGACCACGTCGAGGTCGACAATGCGCTGGCGAGGCAGATTACCAACACTTCGCAGCGGGATCGCGACGAGAGTCGGAGCCGCGCTTGATTGTCTTTTGTTTCTTCTTCTGCCGTCTTCTGTTTCTCTATTCTCTTCCCAGCTCTCTATATGAACGCCGAGGCAACAACATCACCATGAACCGGAGTTTGGCATCATGGCATTCCCCCTTGTCTTTTCTTGTTCGTGTCGATACATCTGCGATGATCGTCTCTAATACGCGCGCTGTCTCTTGGCCGGGAGTTTGAATGTCTTGTTTGATTTGGCAACGATTTGATTTGGTGACGAATTGTGCTCGAACGGGTTATGAAGTTGGCATGACGGGATCTAATACACGGTCTACCCTAGGTTTATATAAAATACCTTATTCTCGCAACCCGGCAACTCATGACGTGAGGTAGACTGAGGGCGTCATACGTCCTGAGGATATTCGCCTATTGGTCTCGTGCTTGGAAACACGGAGATGACTAGTGACTTGATCCATGATACAACACAGTGAGTAGTTTGCTCCTGTTCAACGTCTACACTGCTGCTGACTATAAATGCCCAATACTCTCACGTTGGGTAAATAGATACACGAAAAAGACGGTATATACATACACAGATGTCGTCACACAAACGACCACAGAGTCCACCCTCCCCATCACATGCCAAACGGCGGCTCAGCTCCTGCACATGCGCCCGTCGTCGGCCACGGTCCACGCGTCGCTCCCGACGGCCGCGACGTTGTACAGCAGGCCGCGGGGGTCGTACTTGTGCTTGACGTCCAAGAGGGCGGGGTAGTTGACGCCCCAGAAGGTGTCCCGCCAGTCCCGCTGCTGGAAGTCGGCCTCGTTGACGTAGGCGCCGGCGCCCGGGGTCGCGGCCTCGATGACGGGCTGCACGACGTCCGTCATGCGCGCCTGCGCGGCCCGCATGTCGGCAAAGGGCACGTCGAAGCTCCACGGCAGCGTGAGGGAGACCTGGACGATGGAGTCGCGCCACTGCGGGAGCACGGCGTTGACGCCGCCGCCGCCGAAGCGCGAGACGTCGAGCCCGACGCCGATGTAGGTGACGCCCAGCTCGACGAGGCGGTGGGCCGTGGGGCCGAAGGCGGGGAGGGCGGAGCGCGGGAGGAGGCGGCCGCCGAAGAGCTGCGTGCCGACCTGGATGTTGCCCGAGGGCAGCGGGCCCCAGTAGTGGTTGTAGTGGTCGCGGTAGGAGCCGAACGAGGTGAAGGTCGGCTCGAGGGCGACGCCCAGGGCGGCGAGGGAGGCCGTCAGCGGCCGGAGGATGGCCTCGGCCTCGGCCTCGGTCTTGTTGTAGGCCGTCATGGCGGGGGACTGCAGGAAGCCCGGGCCGAAGAAGTAGATGATCATGACGCCCGAGTCGACAATGGACGGCAGGGCGGCGTGGAAGGCGTCGATGACGGCGTCGAGCAGCGCCGTGTCGTTGTCGGGCACGGCCACGGCGAAGCTGGCGCCGCTGACGGGGGCGTCCGGGTGGGCGCGGACGGTGATGGACGTGACGACGCCGTAGTTGCCGCCGCCGCCGCCGCTCAGGGCCCAGTAGAGGTCCGGGTTCTCGGAGCGCGAGGCCGTGAGCAGGGCGCCGGTGGGGGTGACGACGTCAAAGGACAGGGTGTTGTCGGCGGCGAGGCCGTAGACGGACGACAGGGCCGAGTGGCCCCCGGACTGGGTGTAGCCGCCGGCCAGGCCGACGGTGGGACACTCGCCGGTGACGACGGTCAGGCCGGCGTCGTGGGCGGCGGCGATGGCCTCGAAGCCCTGGATGCCGGCGCCGGCCTTGAGGGCCTTGCCGACGTAGGCGTCGTCGGCCCAGTCGACGATGTCGGCGCCCTTGAGGTAGTGGGTCCACACGGCGAGGGCCCCGGCGCCCGTCGACCGGCCGTTGTAGTCGTGGCCCGTGTTGCGGATGACGAAGCGCACGTTGCGGTCGTCGGCGAACTTGAGGGCCGCCACGACGTCGTCGGGGCCCGTCGCGTTGACGGCGTAGCTCACGTAGTTGCCCAGGGTGCAGGGGGAGTCCCTCGGCCGGAAGGGGTCGCAGCTGGCGTTGGCGAACAGGGGGGCCATGACGGACGACGAGGACTCCATGCTGGTGCGCGAGTCATTGTCAGCGGGTGTCTTTATCTCATTTTTCACTCGGGTTTTATCCCGTTGACCCGTTCAGATTGGCGGACAATCTTTGAGGTGGAGTTTCTTTTGATGAAGAAGGCTGGGGGAGAGAGAGAGAGAGAGAGAGAGAGAGAGAGAGAGAGAGAGAGAGAGAGAGAGAGAG